>JBBBDQ010000986.1:1660000-1695000 GCA_037127315.1 Ascarosepion bandense
TGCACAACCCATACATCCTACAATTATGATGACTACGAGAACTATCTAGAATATTATAAAAATTAAATAATACTAATAGTAATAATAGTTTTCAGCTATACATAAGCACGCATCGGAAAATCCCCATTGCTTATGGTATCGCCTCTCAAAATAATAATAACAACATCTATATTTACGAGATAAGGTATTGTAACTATTTACCCTATTTACTTTGTTCGGACTGTTGAGCTGATGTTTGATGTCCTATTCACAACGTTTCAGTCGTTATACTCTCCGACCTTCTTTAGGTGATTAGAATTCCGAACAGGACCTTTTATTTTGCTCAACAGGGTAGACTGTTCTAGTTCCATGCGCTATGCCTCTTCAAGATATCTCAGTTTCAGTTATTTCCCATTAAGTCAAATCTTTAAGTTTTTGTTCACCTCTCCTGTGGCCAGGTATTGAACACACAACTCATTGTATTACTTCAAACAATACTTTTATCTACAGAATCTATGGCCCAGTAACGTCGGTAATATGACAACGAAGATGAGAACAGCAGTCCAAACAATGAAAATCGTGTAAATAATAATAACAATAATAATATCTAAAAGATGGGTTACATAAGGACATCAACAACTGCAGTAGAAATTAGAGCCCACAGAGTGGAAGAGACATATTGAAGTAATCGCTGGTAGCCGAATCCTTAAAGAAATAAAAACAATGTATTTTCAAGAACAGTTTACATCTTACAAAGGACTTTGTCTATGTAAAATATGTGTGATCTGAGGTGTCATGATGCCATTTCTGCCCTTAAGTCACTTGTTCAGACCCCAAAAGAAATGAGTATACACCAGAAATCAAAGGAAAATAAACAATAATAGTAATACAGTTTGAGAAGAGAATCTTTCATTTGAATTTCTTGGTATCGGAAGTGCTCAGATTTTCAGATGTTTTCGAATTTTGGAATATAGGCAATTTAATTTGTATGTCTCATCTGTAAAATGAGGTAACATTGGAATGGAACCCAAGCCTAAACATGAAATCCCTTTACATTTTAAAACACAGCTTATACATATACCCTGAAGCTAGTTTATATAAATAACATTTACTCTAAAAGAAAATTTATATAAAACTAGCAGTATAGTCCGGTGTTGCTCGGGTCTAATAAAAACTTTAAAACTGATTCATGGTCTAATAGCTCAGACTTTTTGGACGTTGGCACGAAAAACGTAGGTTATTAAGACTAAGAACTACAATAATAACCTACTTAAACAAAAAACCCGAAGCAAAAACCAAAATATAAGGCTGAAAACCTGATTTTGATCAGACCCGATAGGATATCGGGATATCGATTTCCAATATCGAAGTCAAATAAGTCATCGAAGAATAAACTAACCTAAGCAAGTCCACGAAAACTTATCGTACCCATCGGAAGTAAAATTGGTGAAAATGAGCCATACTGATGGCTGAATAAACAGTTGATTCTATTTCCTGAAACGATTAATCACTGAACACGTATAGTTGTTCTCATTTCCTATTCTTTATACTGAACCAGGTGGCTGCTGTTTTCCAGTTCCAATTCTCACTCAGTTATATGAAATTTCAAGTATGAAAATTAATTTTGAATCTCATTTAGGAGGGGGCAGAATATTTGTCTCAACAGGAGGTTCAATTCAGAATACACGACAAGAAGTCATCTCGTGTCTAAATGCGTAGGTTGAGGTGGGTGTTGAAGTTTGTTATATTAATAGAAAAAAAAGAAACAATTATTAGACAATGGTCAAGATTTATTGCCACACACGCAATGAAATTTTTTTAAAAATGTCGAAAGATGATTTGCAGAAAGGTCATTTCGAACATTTTTTGTGTGTTAGACATAAACACACAGCGACTAATATTCAATGAATATAATTAACTGCGAAGATAAATATTAACAGAGTAATACATAAAGGTATATGTAATGACAACCATAATGGAAGAGTTACAGATAGAAAAGGAGAAAGTATATATATATATATATATATATATATATTGTGTGTGTGTGTGTGTGTGTGTGTGTGTATTTAGGTAGCATTTTTTCATTGATGCATGTTTCATTAAATCTAGACAAGTTTTGTCGATTTATTCTATGTAAATTCTTTTCATATCGTCTGATAAGTTTAATAGCTTTATCGTTGAAAGAGGAAAGAAAATCACAATATTGATACATATTTTATTTAATCCTTTCTGAGCTTTTGGATTACATCAGACATTATCAAAGATGACAATAGTGTTGGTTGTAATGAGCAGTTCGCGGACAACCGATAGTAGTAGTCGTCTATTTTGTTTGTGTGGAAGATTGGCGAACACGTGCGTGCATGCTGGAAGCGAAAATCGCACTACAGCATGTGGCGTCTCACATGACCACACGAGCGTGGGGGCGAGAAGTATTAAATATGGAAAGCCATTGGGATAACAAATCGCTTCTGTTATCTATTATAGGCATTTGAGAATGTTTGGGAAGATTTCGTAGTTAATTTTATCCAGGTTAGGTTTCAACTGTTTTATTTATATGACTTCGAGTATTTTTAGTTTTTGTTTATTGTTTTCGTGTTTAAGTATGCCTGTGTTTTCGACGAGGATTAAACGGAACAGTGTATGTGGCCTGGTATGTTATTCTTGATGTCTTTTAAGGAGTTGAAAAAAGATCATCGAACAATCAAGAAAATATGTCAAATGGGAATTCACCCAAAGAAAAAAATGTATCAGGCTGAATTCAGGAATTTCACAAAGCGAGATCTATCACATATCCGAAGAGAATTAATAAGAAACACAAATGCGTCAAGTGCGTTCATAGTGAGGATTGAAATTTCTATTTATTAGTAAGGGTGAATAAGACCCTCTTATCTAGAGATAACCTTATCTAGATTATCTAGAGAAATTACGTTATTTAGAGAGATAACCATTATCTATGGACATAAATATGTACTATGGAGGGCTTATTAGAGAAATGGTCACCAAGTGAGGATCTTTCTCACTCCTGACAAATTCATGGGTATCAATTATACCATGTCGTTACACTTTACTCGACTAAGAACTGTTACTATGAGAGGAAAAATTCAAACATCTATCTATCTATCTATCGGACGGCTCACTAGAGTTTTTAAAAACTGAACAACAGATGATGACTGCCAGCAGGCAAGAGACCAGGAGGCGGGGAGACATTTACTATACAATTTACATTTGTTCAGAGATGATAGCAGAAAAATCGTAGAAGTTATATTCATATCATTTAACAGGGACACAGTTTTAGGAAAGAAGTTAGGCAAGAATATGCCAAATGAGTCAAGAGTAGAATTTGGGACGAATTTACAGGTAAAGTATTCAACTTCATGACCAGAGGATGAAAACACCTCAGATTTTTAGAAGAGAAAAATAGAGACCTCACACTTACTTAATACCCTATTACAGAGACAAAGTTGTTAAAAGTTATACAATGCCTCATTCCCTCGGCAAACAGAGACTTGGCACACTCGTGGACTAACTTATATTTATTGCGAGCATCAACTAATAGGAGACTGTCGTAACAAGATCCGTCACACTTGTATACCCAACAATAGTAGTTGCTCTGTGCTATAACGGCCCAGAATGCTGATGTGAATTAAAGGGAGGATTGAGATTTCACCAGGTTTTTCTGAGAAGGGATGAAAGCATCCACGCCGGTGAATTTGTTTAATATACTGCAGTCGTGGGATGCAGGGGCCGATAAAGGAAAATGAGATAGCTGATAGAGTTTAGTAATGGAAGCACATGAACGAGTAGTCTGGGATCTCGGCAGAAAATTCCCTAGACATCAGAAGAGAAAAAAGAGAAAAAACGGAAACCAAGAATTCATTGGTAGCAATGGGCGATTTTGAGTTAGTTTTAGAGTGGGCAAAGCTATCTGGCGACTGTTCCAGGAAAAAAGATTCTTCGATGAAGGGTTTTGATACCACGAACATTGGTTAAAAAAGGCTGAAAGGAGTAGGTAATTTATTTTGTTTATTGGTTTATTTTTTGCTGTGTTTTCACAAAATTGCTTTTGCGGAGAGGAAGAAAGGGCCACCATACAAACCAACCAAAATATGACTAAGAACAAAGCATAGTTTATCCTCAAGGTTGATCGCCGGAAATAGATGCAGGGACACCTATATATGGCACTAAAATACCCTAAAATTATGCAACTGTTTATCACAGCAGTCTCTCTAATTGTTACCAAAGGGTTTGATTACGCAAACGTTAAGACAATTAAATCATTGTAGAAGAAAGAAAGAAAGAAAGAAAGAAAGAAAGAGCTGGTAAAGCGTATCCTGTACAAGGAACAAGTGATGTACTTTTACTCTCGTTCAACAGATTTGGAAGTGAGCCTAACTATTGTTTAAAGTAAATAAATAAAACTTTTCATAAAAAGACAATTCGAAGATCTTTATTCCTCATTTTGATGACATGTTTACAGGGATTTCTAACGTTACAATTAGATTTAGATAATGTGGAGAAAAGATTACAAATAGGGTCTGAAATTTTCCTTATTTTATATTTTTTACAGAATTTATAATATCCCTAATGATAAACATTGTGTTATAATATTTGAAATTTCAACAATAAACGAATTATTAAATATTTAAATCGATTTATGACTTTTGCCATAAGTAAATCATTTAATGCATTGCTTTTAAACTAAGTAAACAGAAAATGGCAGCTAACAGTAAATAATGGATCTTTTCTGCAGACACATTAAAATAAATTTCAAAGTAATAAGAAATAAATTACTGTTATAAGTTGATATCTATTTAAACAATGTCATGTAACAACAGATACCAAGAATGAGGGTTGGGTAGATGAGAGTGTTCTGAGAATAATTGGGAGTTAGTGTGATAAGAGGTGTCTATTGACCCTACATTTAAACACCTGGAGATTGTAACTGTCGGGAAAGCAGACTTGTGGAAGGGAGTTCCACAGGCGGGAAGCGCGAGAAAAGAAGCTGTTGGAGTAGAATTTACGGTTACATCTTATTTGTTTAACTGTAAAAGGGTGGGACCTAGTTGCTAATCTAGTATCTCGTGTAAATTCGTGCTTAGGCGGCACCAGTGAACTAAGCTCATCGGAGCAGTAGCCATGAAAGTAATTGTAGAAGAGGCACAGGGAAGCCACATCACGCCGGTGAGAGAGCGGCTGCAGCCGGTCTGCCAAGTCAGTATCAATCACGTTACAGATCCTCCTTTGTATTTTGTCCTGAAGCCCAAGGAGAGCAGCAGGGGCACCCGACCAGATATGGCAGCAATATCCAATAAACGGGCGGATGGTAGATTTGTATATGTGCAGAATAGATTCAGGTGGGAAAAACTTCCGGGCCCTGCACAGAAAGCCGACTTTCATAGCAGCAGATTTGGCAATGGATTCGATATAATCATTCCATTTGAGGTCCGCCGAAAGTGTAAGGCCAAGGAGGCGTAGTATTTTATGTCTGGGAGGCTAGCCTGTCCCATGCTAATGGGAGGTAGATGCGATTGTCTATGGTGGTTAGTTGATAACATCTTCGTTTTAGAGGCATTGAAATTTACCAGCCATTTCCTACCCCAGGCCACTACGGATTGGAGGTCCCTTTCAAGTACGGCAGCGAGGTTCACTTTGTCGTCCACACCTGGTTTCTGATCGATGCGAGAGTAGATTGTTGTGTCATCGGCATACATGCCAACTTGGGATTTAATGGTGTCGGGGAGATCATTAATGTAGATCAGAAAGAGCGTGGGATCTAGGATAGAACCTTGAGGGACGCCCGCGTTCGTATGGTAGTTTTGGTAGGCATGCCCATTTAATACAACCTTCAATGTGCGGTTAGAGAGGAAGGACTGGATGAGGTCAAACAGATGTCCAGTTATCCCATAGCTTTGCAGTTTGCACAAGAGGCCAGCATGCCAGACCCTGTCGAATGCTTTTGGAGATATCCAAGGCAACGGTTCGGGCTTCACCATTCTTGTCGAGTGCCCGGTATATGTGCTCGGTAATGGTCGTTAGCATATCAGCAGTAGACCTGGTGAAGCGAAACCCGTACTGTTTGTCAGAGAGAAGCCCGTTGGTCATGAGATGCTGAGTCACCTCGGCGTTGGCTGAATGTCTCAAAAGTATGAACGGTTATGGCATAAATGTAGCACTATAATTTTCGTTTAACGCTTATTAATTAATTAAGCGTAGAAAATGTTAGTGGAGACAAGGAAAGCGGACATAACCGTTATATATTGCCCGCCTTCTTACATGGCAGTGAATACTAGCGAGTATCGTTACGGATGAAGAAGAAACTTGAAACAACAAGAAATTAATATTACAAAAGACGCTGAGAATGCCATGAACCAAACATGTGAGAAACAATACGCAAGTTTTGGAGGAAATAAAAACAAAAAGAACACTTATGACTAAAATAAGGAATAGGGAATTGAAATATCTAGGACACATAACGAACAATGCAGGCTTAGGAAATTTAATACTCAGAGGAAAGATTGAAAGAGGAAAGCAACGCATAAAATACTTAGCGATCTTGAGTAAATGGGTGTCAGTACAGGGTTTGGCAAAAACAATAAAGAGACAAAATTTAAAGAAGCTACAAAAGCCAGAAAATTGTAGTGCGCTATGATCCTGAAGAAGGAGTAGTACATACAGAAGATGAAGGAGTTTGATTAAGCGCATCTAATCACCAATAAATGCAACCTATAAAATGCACAGTGAGTCCAAGAATTATATGGGGGTTATCTTCATATAGAATGTGTGAATACGGCATAGACAGATAAAGAAAAAGTGTCATGTTAGGTGAATTTAGCAATTTTCTACCTAAACGGTGAACTTAGCAGACGTAATGCATAATTTTCAGTTTATAGTAATCTAGATTGCGTAGAGAAATACCTTGTATAATATGTTACAATAACGATGGTATGCGCTGCTATATTTAATGGGTGCGGAAATTATTTGCATATTTGTTTCCAATAAGTCATATCAGCGCATGTTGACAAACTTCCTTACAGTTATATTGGATAAAATCCCATTATGCTATCAGTTTGAGTAGAATGAATGTTCCGACACATTTTGTAACGTTTGCTTGAGAATTTCTACAGGAATTGTTTTGAGGGAAATCGATTGAATGGCGTAATCTAATTGAATTGCTACCCAGTTCTCCAAATATAATACTTTTCGATGAACTCTTATGGCGCTACTTTCTGTCAGTAGCGTATATTTATCGCCCAGGAACATCGAATGATAATGATAATATTACAAAAGAATTTTAAACGTTTATATGTCCCTACTCATAAATCTGAAAAGATCTTGTACTGAACGAACAATTTTACAAGTAAATATACGCCATTCTAAACATGTAAATCTTAAATATATAATTGATAAATTAAACAAAAAGATATATTGAATTTATTTTGTACATTTTCTATTATACCAGACCTTTTGGACACCCGGTATAACAATGACCCAATTCAGAATACAAGTAATCAGTCAAACGTAGATCTCTTCAAATATATAATTAGAAGATAATCGGATAAAACTGTAGTACTCCTCAAGCTCATCGAAGATCAAAATTTAGAGAGATGCACTCTATTTAAAAGAAACTGAGAAAATGGATGTCGAAACAACTACAACAGCTACATAAAAGAGAAAATAATCTATAGACAATCAAAAAGCGAGAGATGATGAAAGCAAAGCATTTTGGTATTTGTTTGTTGTCGACATTTCAGAGACATATAAATGTCTAGAGGGACTTTTTTCTTTTCTTTTTTTAATCAGTATCACCTCAAACCATGGAGTAAAACAGCTAATACGCATGTGGTTACAGGGTGTGGTAAAATTAGAAACAGAAATATTAATAATGAACAGAAAAACAGAAAAAAGAAAACATTAATCATGAAGACAGCGGGTAGCGACTGACAAATATCAATTAGAGTTGTCGATAAGTTGTGTCTTCTGCAAAAAAAAATAAAATAAATAAAATCGACCGCTTATGTTGAGAACTTCCTGAGTGTAATTACTCAGGGTATTGATACTGTTGATAAGTTTTAAAAAAACACCTGGCTGTAGACGAAAATATTTTTGTGATAAAAAGATACAATGATAAAAATGCTGATACTATCTTTTGAAAATAGTGTAACTCTAGAAGAAAAAAGAAAGGTTATTTAAACTTTTTGTATTAGTGTAGGTACATCCGTGTGTGTACATATATGTATATGTATGTATAGGTGTATATATGTCTGTATATATATATATGTGTTTATGTACATGTGCGTATATGTTTGCGTATTAGTTTGTATATGAGAGTATTATATAGGGAACACACAACTACATCTTAAAAAGACAACCATGAAAAGAAATAAAGAACATTTAACAACTTGAAAATGGTAAAGAAATGGACGTAAGCGATTGAGACAATAGACACTATGGACAATGTGTACATACCCTTACCTTTACTAGTGTGAGATCTCTCCTTTTTCTATGATAGTAGACTTGACTTGTGTATACATATACTCCTGCCATAGTGAGTTACGCAGAGTACAGTGAGAGTCATCGTAAGATATCCGTAGGATACCGAAGTTTCATAGAAAATACCGCGTCAGTAGTTCTGAGCTCAACTCAGCTAGAATAGTATTACATATCACCCGTCAGTTTCGACGTGCTTCACTTCAAGGATTATATATATATATATATATATATATATATATATATATATATATTCCTACTAATCGTATTCCTGGATTACCAACCTGTGTTCCAGTTTGTATCTTTACGCTTAATATAAACTAATTTTCTATCTCAAATATCTGTTTAATTGTGGTTCCTCACCCGGAATCCACAACATTTACCAAATGAAAAAAAATTAAATTCCTTAGAAAAATTCAATAAAAATCAATCAAATGTTCCTTGTCTGACACATTCAATGAAATACAAATGAAATAAATTTATTGCCCAAATATACATTATATATGTGTTATATATGTATGTGTGTGTGTGTGTGTGCGTGTGAATAAAGCGGTCGCTTTTGTCTCATCAAACACTCTTATTTAATATTTCTGCTTTCCAAAATCAATAGGATTTCCACTCATCTCATGCTATTTAGTTTCACTCATTTCTCTGATACTGATTCGATAACACATTCAGAGTCTGACACTAGACAAACTCTTCATCATTTCTAGTTCTAGTAATTTTCACATTAAATACTAAAACAAAAATGATTAACACATCAAACAAAAAATGCCCTCTGGGCGTCTGTAGGGGAGGGAGAATGTTAGACAAACCCAAATTTTGATGTCATGAACTTGAACACAGCTACGACGTATGATTGTAGCAAGAAATCCGTCAGACTGTGAGGTTTACGTATCCATAAGGCACGCCGGTGCGGGTAACGCAATTGCTTTATTAGAGAATGTAAGTTTAATTACGGGATTTTGAATCTCGATTACACCCACAGTGTTCAGGATCCCACTGCTGAGCGTCAGCACCCTAGGGAAATTCCAGGCAAGCCAGGCAAGCCAAGAATTGTGTGGCTCAAAGGCAATCAGAGAGCTACTTAATTTCAATCGAGAACTTTCATGAATTTTTTTGAAACATCGAAAGGATCCCATTAACCACCAGACCAGAGCTGGAAACCAAAAACTGTCGGAAGACAAAGTTACAGTCTCGGAGCTCATTTTATCACAATCCTTACGCTTTTGCTAAAAAGCTGTTTACCGACACTAAAAGTGGCAAATTTGACGTACCGCAAAAGAAAATCGAGAACGACCTAAGGATGAGGTATGCTTGTAAACATGTTTCAATCTCTCCTATAAATAACTTTTATAGTCTTTAAGATCCAGGGGTCAGGCTTAATGACTGTGGGCTGAGGCTAGGAGAAATTCAGAAATTCGTTCGAAAATCCCGTGTCAATACTGAACCTGAAATAAGTAGAATATCCTACATGTTATATAAGAATTGTCCAAACTTCCTTAAGCAACTAACCATTCTCTTCCAGTTGGCATGGAAAAAAGGTATTGTACTGCTGTAACGGGACCCGAAGGATATTATCAGGATGCCTAAATAAAAGAATGCAAAAAAGCATATTGCAAATTTCCGCCATATCTCTCTCATGAATTTATTTTCGTCTCACGGATTACCTGCTTGGTAACTATTACATAAACACAACTTCCCAGAAAGCTAGAATACCTTGCTTCTTCAACTGTCTGGAACATTTAAACTTTATTTGGAATTCAATCTTACCCGCCAATTAAAATAAAACTAAGCTTCATGTAATTAGGCTTGATCTCGATAATATGTTTGGATGAATTCCTCATGAGCTAATTCGAATGTCCCTCGAATTTGTTAATTTCCTTAGTCAAGTTGGGGTAATTATAATTAAATATTTCAGAGCAAAATTTATGCAGTTTAGCATCGGTAACTACACTACTAAATGGCTACCCTCGGCATCATGGGTGGGAGATGAATTTACTACTTCTTTTTTTATATTCATGGAACGCTTATTACGGGGTGCAGCTGATGCAAAAAAAGCAGTGTTGACTAAAGAACAAATGGTTTTTCCTATTTTCAGAGTGTTCACGGATGACATCACCATTCTGGTCTCCACTAAGGTCAGTGCCGATAAACTGCTGCAGCAATATCATAAGCTCTTCGCGTGGGCGATAATAAAGTCTAAACTCAAGAAATACTAGACCTTTTCCTTATTCAGAGGCTCTGTCAAGAAGTTTCACTTCTGTATTGGCGATGATATGATCTCGAGAGTGAAGCTAGTGAAGAGCCTCGGACGGATAAAGAAATTCAGAAAGTGGTACTAGTTAGACAGAATCTATCTCCCCGGCAAACTGAAGGTTTAGTGCTACCAACATGGTTTGTTACCCAGATTTCTGTTACAGAAATATGATATTACTCTGTCTCGCATTCAACAGACGCAGTAGTGTATCAACAAATACCTGCGTAAGTAGCTTGGAGGTTTGCCTTGCTTCTCCATAGACGGACTCTATATGAATGTCGGAAATCTGCAACTTTACATCTCCTCGTTGTGAAGGTACGTCTTTACATGATGACG
Source organism: Ascarosepion bandense (assembly GCA_037127315.1). Classification (NCBI taxonomy): domain Eukaryota; kingdom Metazoa; phylum Mollusca; class Cephalopoda; order Sepiida; family Sepiidae; genus Ascarosepion; species Ascarosepion bandense. Next base: position 1,671,063 of record JBBBDQ010000986.1, read on the forward strand.
AGCGACTTGGCTCATGAGTACGTCCGACATCAAAACTGGCCTCAAATAGTGGGCATTAGAAGCTACCCAAAAAGCAGAATTCAGCCTGCGAACCAAGGAGATAATGTGGGTGACCCGAATCGATTGAGCTGGCCTGAGTAGCACAAGCAGCCAGTTTTTCTCCAAAGAGAAAACATGGTTATTGAAGAAATCGAGAATTTTGAAAAAGAAAAGCGAACAGTTTCTGCTGTTACCCAGTCCAAAACATCTGCTTAGACTACATGGCGTGATATTGATCTGACGATATTATCATGGAATAACCTGTTTGCAATGACACAACGTCGCTGACACTGATGTATGCGCATTTTATCAAAGATATACGCCATGCGCTCCCTGCATGACTACAGGTGTGCACGTGGCGTTATAAAAATATGCTAGGAGTGATCGTGGACTTAGTACAAGGTGTGAAGCAGCCAACAAAAAGCCTGAGAACATAAGATCCGTTTTTACAAGGAAGATGAACTTTCTTTGCAGAAGATCCAGACAACTGAGTGGAGTACCTAATTGGTGGGTGTTAGATCTTAGATCTTAGATCTTAGAACACCTCTGCAATTTTTGGTGCACATCATTCAGACAGACGCAAACCCTGATATTGTAGCGTGGTCCGATTCAAATAGGTGTATCCTCCAAGTAGAATTAACTGTTTCCTATAATAAAACAGTCAGGACACATACGAGAGAAAAAACGGCTACGAATCACTGCGATTCGACTGCGTTGTAAAGGGGCGGAAATGCCAAGTGCTACCTATTGATGTCAGGTACCGTGGATTCTTTAAACGGTTGTTTCCTTTTTTTTTTTTTTGAGGGTGTGCATCACTGACCGAAATCTGAAACTTACTTCTGGTTAGCCTCCGGACCACGGCCCAACAGACATCGGGTTGGATCTGCTTAAGATCTAAAATAAACAAAGTTGATTGAAGCCATGCTTACAACACTTTCTTCTTTCGACGAGAAACACATCAGTTTACCCTCATTCTACGGCAATGATAATGAGCGCGTTGTGTATAGGATAAAGATGAAAAGCAAACTCTTTTAACACAACGTTGAAAATCTGACTTTTAGTTGTAAAAAGTAAGAAGAAATTGCAAGAGACGGACGCTTTAACACAAAAAACATAACCTGTCTGGTGACAAAAGCTGGTGGTGGTGCCAGGTGTGGCCATCGAAAATGTGGTGATGAGAGCAGTGTATCGCGCATGCTTTTAGACGTTTTATGTGGAAAATATTAGAAGTGTTTGTAAATATTCATCGTAGAAACTCAGTAACTGTTAGGTAAATAAAACAGCAGATCAATCAACTAAAACATTTGTTTTAACAACATTTATACTTTATGGTGAATATTATGTACATCCTAAGTTTATGTCACTTGCACAAAAATAAGTTAAGTGCTAAACGTGAAGCACTCTTGGGTAATAATGTCTCTTTTGATTAATGACTGATTAGAGAGTACCAAATTTTCCAAACTCACTTTCCTCAGTATATGTCCTAGAAATTGCAACTGTCTCTTCCTGACGTTAAGTATAAACCATCACTTAATAAGTCCTGGGCCTGACATATAGATGGCGCCACTGATAAAAAATCTATATGATTTTTATAATGTACTATCCTTCAAATGGCTCGTGACAAAAGTTTGGTCTAATCGGATTAATAGTTTAAAAAGTACAGTTATTTAAGTGAAGCTACTGTTGCAAACTTTCAAAACAATGGAAAAATCTGAATTTCGTTTGTTGATAAGCCATTGCTTCCTGATACAAAAAAATACTGTTCAAGTAAAGCAATGCCTCGATAAGAGTTATTCGTTTTGGACGATCGAATATTGAAATTGCGTGAGATAGCGAAAGAGTTGAACACACCAGAAAGCAGTGTATTTGCCATAAACATTTGTCACTGATGAAGCTATTTTCAAAGTCGGTGCCGCGTTTGCTCACAGTCAATCAAAAACAACAACGCGTCGACGATTGCTTGCATCTGTTTCAACGCAACAAGAAAGATTTTCTGAATAAATATGTGACAATAGAGGAAACATGGATCCACCACTTCACTCAGGAGTGAAATTGGAAATCAGCTGAATTTAAATTACAGCCATCCAAAGCGACCAAAGACGCAAACATCAACAAGCATTCCGTGTTTTGGAATGCGCAAAGTATTTTGTTCATTGATTACTGTGGGAAAGAAAGAACCATCACTAGAGATTATTATTTGTGTTTGAAAGAAGAAATCGTCAAAAAATGGTTAAAATGAAGAAGAAAAAGTTATCTTTACCAAGACAACGCACCGTGTCACAAGTCGATAGCAGCAATAGCAAAACTACATGAATTGCTTTTGCATCCCCCTATTCTCTAGAGCTGTCCTTCAGCAACTGCTAGCTGCTTACAGACCTCAAAAGAATGTTCCAGGGAAAGAGATTTGGCTTCAATGAAGATGTGAAACTAGAGCTTTTTTTAGGCCAAAGACTAATTTTCTACTAAAAAAGGCATCGAATTGTTAGATAGGCGTTAGAATCAGTGTATTACCCTAGAAGTAGACTATGTTGATGAATAAAGTCGAATTTTGCGCCAAAGCTGTAGTTTTATTAGTTGGACCTAGGAGATACTGAGTGATCTTTTAAGTATCTTTTTGTTTGAATTGTCTCTAGAAATTTCTACAATAGGTTGCTGTTTCTTTCTGGGGGAGAAGAGATGGATTCACATTATTCCCAAAGATATTTGCGCATAAGAGAATGTAACAAACCCGACTGGAATTCAAACTCGGCTCTCCATAACTCATTGCACCATCCTCACATTTATTCATATACAGAGACAGCCATGCATATTTTGCAGCATAAGCGCTTAGAATATTTCACAGGATGCAGTGTTCTCTCAGACCATAATGAGGTTAATTCAGTCGATGTTATAAATAAATCAATTAGATCAAGTATTGTCGAGGTCCAACTAGAGACTAGCCCATTGTACTCAATTAAGTCCTCACATGGAATGCTTACGCCTCAGTTATCATCAATGTTTCTGATGATCCCACGGCGCTTTCTAGTGAACGATGTGCGTATTATCTTTGTTCTGACGAAGTCGAGCATATAATTTTTTTCTTTTATGTGCCATGTTCCTTCCTTTCCTTTATAACTTTTAATAAGTTTTGACTTTTCGCGATACCTTCCAAATGCCATTCTCTCATCTATTCGCATCTCATTAGGTTGGTTACACGCTGCTTTTATCCGTTCCTCTTTGGCTTCTTACATCTTTTAAGCATCGGGTTCTCCAGGGCATTTTTCTTCATTTGGGTAGGTAACGTGTAGAAAATTTGCATGAGTCTTTAAGCAAAGAATTGTCGAGATATTTCTTCTTGGAAAACGTGGCGTGTACCCCGTAAACTGTTCCATAAGTAGATTCTTAGCGTAGAAGAGAGAAGACCTTGAAAAAAGAATCATGGAAAAAAAGATGTGCATCCTTATTGACTTTATTATTTTACCTTAACAAAATAAAAATACGGACACAATAAATAAATAAAATGTGTCTTAACGCAAAATGACCTAAAATAATTCTACTTTAACCTTTCCATTTCTTTCGCTTTACTTTTAGGCTTTCTGACTTGCGCATATATGCAGTCTCTTCTCTGTTACCCATAAACTCTAAAAATCCAATTACGTTGCATAAGCTACACGTATAGCTGGAAACCACAAACAAAACAGTTCCCTGTTTTCTTTGTTTCAAAAATAAAAGAAACAACTGCCAATATGTTCATCAACCAGTGGAAAATCCCAATGTGCTTAAATGTCTGGGAATTTTTTTTTTAACATGGATATTTATGGATATCCTCACACTCATTAGACCAGCAAAAGAAACACTAAAAATTTAATGAAATATCTTAAAAAAACTAAACTCTTATGAAAATTAATTGAAACAACTAATTTCGTCTCTTTTCTTTAACCATGCAGTCAGCTTTACAGAGAAATCGCGGATATTATTGGTTTCAGCCTTTCAATTGTATCATCAAAGCGAGGAAACAAATTAGATCTATCAGTCCACAACGTAAAGGAAAATGTAGTCGGAAGTACAAGGCAACACCAAGAAATGACTTATATGTAATCAGGGAAAGTGTGAGAAATCTGAGAAATGCATTATTAGTTGTTTCAATTAATTTGAACAAAAGTGTATTACTACTAAAGTAAACATGATCCTTTGAAAATTGCCCGAATTACTTTCCTGTGTAGGCTGAGTAAATAAATACATCGTGACACAAGTCTTGCAGGCGTTTGTAATAGGTAAAAAGTTCCATCAGCATGTCACACGCTTTTGGCTTCCGATGAGAATTAAGTAGGCTAAGCCTTGTCAACAAGAATGACCTATTTGATCTTAAAACCTTAGCCTTTTAGGTTGACAAAACTCATTTAATTCTCAGTAACAGGTTGATATGACATAATCTTTGGTTTTCATAGAAAACAATTTTGATTTAAATTATTAGCTTCATACAAAATCACGTAATATTATGTTTGCATATTGTTAAGGAACTCGGAAGAGTGTCTCAAGATTATATACCTGTTTATTGTACATTCATTGTCTTTCAGAAGTGTTTGGAAGAACGTAATAATTTTGCTTTATGAAGATCAAAACTGAGCATAAAGTGCAAATGGAACATCATTTCGTTTGGGCATTTTTGGAAAATGCAGATGAAGTGCTAAAAATTCATTAAGACATGAGACAAGTATGTTAGATTTTTATGAAATATCCATCATCTTCTATGGCAATGAATCATTGACAATTTCCTTGCGTTTCTGGTGGCAACAGAAATGTGGATCTGCAGAAGGATACTGATAATACTAAGGACAAAGACACTCTTAAAGAACGTTTTCAACAAAAAGAACCTCTTAATTCCGATCAGAAAGTGACAGCTGAAATATTTTTGTCACATAAAGAGGAAGGTGGGATTAGAAAACTTGACTGTCACAGGGTATATTAAATTCAAGAGAGACGGTGGAAATCAGTGAGCCACGTACGTGACGAATTTATGTAAATGGATAGCCGAAGAGAATAGAAAAACTGAAACAAGGAACAGGATATTTTAGAAAGCTCTGATCGTCCATATTCTGACAGGATATGACACATAGAAAAAAGAAGGTAATTTATACACGATCCCCTAGAAGGCGTCCCCACCACAGGGAATATATTTCTTTCAAAAGGAAGGTCGGGTTAATACCTTGTTTCTGCGGCTTCCTAAGTGGAAAAGTGCCAAAGAGACTTTTTTTAATAGGGTCCATTTACAGACGGCGCTTCCCTTTCAATCTCGACAGTTCCGTTGAATAATATTTGTTTATATCTTTCTAAACGAAGGGGGAATGTTTGACTTTATATTGATACACACACATAGGGATATGCAATTTAAGATCTGTCGAATATCCACAACGATTATCGATCTGATACACTTGTATTCTCGTCACAATAATAAAATAAAACCTGAAGTAATACTAGACCTTTACTTAAGAACCCATCTGTTATGTAGCGCGAAGTTCCTTCAGGAGGAAGGGGAATACATTAAAAACATTGTGAAACTCCCTTAACGCCCGAATTATTTCCTGTACAATGCCAAATGCAAAACGGAAACGCAAAACCTAAAAAAACTACAGAAGAAAAATGCAAAAATGCAAAAATATAATAATCTAAACAACCATAAGTAGAGACATAATCTTATCTGGCACCATAACAGCTATCATCGAAAATATTTTACCTAACCATAATCAAAAATTCATCACCACCATCTTTTAAACAATGAAATATATAGATAGCACAAAACTAAATAGCGGCAACAAGATAGAGGCAGGATTATACAAAACATATTGTACAAAATAAATCATAATATTGATCGAGAAAACTAAAAAAAGACTACATAAATAACGCTATGTTGCATAACAGCTCTTTAAACGCACTAGTAGTTCACCATAATATATTTCATCAAAATTTCGACTTAATAAATCAAGTTTGATCAGGGCAGAAAAGGATTCACATAGAATAAAATATATTAAGAGTGAACATATATTTACAAAATCATCGATAACACAATGCGCACAATATTGTATACTAGCTAATGAAGCAAATTAAGCGATCTACTCAGGGTATGTGGATTATACATATGAATAGGCATCAGCAATACAGTTTGAAAAAAAACATACCAGCAATTCATTTGACTCTCGACAAAACATTATTTATAAAAAATTGTTAATACAACCTGATTTCTTATAAGGAATACATATTCTATTCATACAAATCTATTGCAAAAATCTTGTCAGTATTAAATAACTCACTGAGGTTGATATGCCATAAACCAAACATTATTGATTTAATTTAATTTTGTTAAATGAATTATGAATAACTAGATAAATAATGTTTTCTCTATGTCTTTTTCCATCTCTACCTCTTACAGACACACACACACACAGAAAGACACACTCACGTGCATACGTATATATATATATATATATATATATATATATATAAGGCAAGATTTTTTTTTTTTGTGTGTGTGTGTGTGTGTGTCTGTTTATCTGTCTGTATGTCCTCTATACAAATCCACAATTTTTATCCGATTCTCACCAAACTTCACACAAATATTCTTTAGGATTAGTTTTAAAGCTTTCATTACACCCGAGCAACGCCGGGCTATACTGCTATTATATATATATAAAGAGAGACAGACAGACTGGCAGAAGGAAAGAATATAAGTAACTTTTTCACTCAGCATTCCGACTCTAGATTTTTGTAGACGGATTTGTCTAACCACTCTTAGGGAATATATATATATATATATATATATATATATATATATATATATATATATATATATATATATATATATTGTAATGCTTGTTATATTGGTTTATAAAAGCATATCACTACACAAAAATTTTCGCGTTTCGGATCTAGATTTCTCCTCATCTGGTGATAAGTTGAAATGAAAAATAAATGGTGAAAACGATTTATTTTTGGTAATATGATATGTAAGATATGTGTGGGAGTTTAGTACGATTTAGCCGGCTGTTTGTAGCCATATTGATACAGTCTTAGGTTAGGAACGGGGTGCGGAGTAGCTTAGTTTTGGACAGGTCACTTTTTAGTTTTGTCTGGGTAATTCTTCTACTGGGATGTCAGGTTTTTTAAGAAAGGGTAGATACTTTTTATTTTACTAATATCTATGAGTGGATGGAATAAAGTTGCTATTAATTTAGTGTGAGTTTATTTTCTTTTATTTATACGATGTTCGTTTTTATTATTTTGAGGATTAAACATGGGTATTAATTAACATTTTGGGGGGGATTATTTTATGTGAATGAGGTATTTTTTTGGTTATTTAATGTTTAACGAAAAATATTTTCGATGTCTACATAACACTGCTAATTCGTTTCTACGGTTCAATAGTTCGCAATTGTAGCTCCGAAACGCAAAATTTTTTGTGTAGTGATATTATGCTTTTATAAACCATTGTAACAACCATTAAAATATTAAGCTCTATGTTGTATCCAGCACTCTTTATAAAGTAAATGCATAAACAGTGAGTTTAAAACCTACGTGTCCTATAACATTCTTACAATATATATATATATATATATATATATATATATATATATATTACAAGTAGTACAAACTAATAGGTTGGCAGTCCACGGTTTGTCGTAATTTACTTTATTAAGAGTAGTCGACACTTTGTAGAGTATTATATAGGTCAATATTTTATTATAAATTTGTGATACCTCATAGTTTACTGCAACACAAGAGCCTTCATGTTTCTGTAATATCTTATTAGCACTTCGTCAGGCATTGAAAAAAACTGCCGGACGAGATGGTAATAAGATAGTAACGAAACACAACGGGTCTTGTGTTGCAGTAAACTATGTTTATTTATATAGTATTATGTTTTGATGAAGCTTAGTATCAGGATTACTGTTTTTTACTGGTTTACTGTTAAAAATGAATTCTTGGTATACATTTATTGTCATAAAGATCACGATATCGAGATAGAGATAAGGCATTATTGTTAAGAAACTTGTCTACATTATATTATTTGTAAACTAGTTATTATGTAACCCAATTTTTAACTTTATATGTGTGTGTGTGTGTGTGTGTGTGTGTGCGTGTGTGTGTTACAGAAAGTTACGAAAGCGAAATTAACTCCGACATATATTTTAAATGTATTTGTGTAACATTGTTTTTAATGGATACTCGTATATCAGTAGATAATCGGTTTTATTTTATAATAAAAAAGGATATATATATATATATATATATATATATATATATATTGGCCTGAATATTCGAGAAATCTTGTTAAAAAAATATGCATCCTCCAGCAAATTTCTGCGGTTCTTAGATGAGTTAAGCCTTATAAACACGTAAATTAAAAAATATTTATTAAAAAATATTCAAACAAATAAATTAATAATATGTCGGTGTTTATTTCTATTTCGTAACTTTCCGTAATGTTTCAGAAAATATGATTGTATTTCTTTACACTAGCATATGAAAACAGTGCAGACGTGAATGACAAAAAATCCAGAATTTATGAATTCATAAGGTTATATTCGGCTCTGTCTTACTCATCTGTCACCTTTCTCCTGACATTCCCTATGTCTATCCACTCCTTCTCTTTACCTTCCCCTATGTAGCCCCATGCGCAATAGTGGCAGTGGAATGCCTTGCTTGGGGTGAGATGATTAAAAAAAAAAACCGCAAATTCCTTCATGGCGTGGTCGAGTTCTTAAAATACGTCAGATCAAGAATTCCTCGATGTCCAAGAGCCATTTGAATTCTGCCGGTGAATGAATATTTTTAACAACATTTTTTTAAATATTTCAGTATATATATACAAATATATATATATATGTATATATATATATATATATATATATATATATATGTATATATATATATATATATATGTGTGTGTGTGTGTGTGTGTGTGTGTGTGTGTGTGTGGGCGCGCGTGTGTATATATATATATATATATATATTACATATAAAAATTTTACGAGGTCGTATGGCCATTTCTGCGAATCAAAACTTTATGAAAAATGCAATTATGTGTGAGTGTGTATGTGGGTAAAGACAACGATAGTAATCGTAGCGAAAAGAAAAGGAAAACAGGAAAGAGAGGAAGACAGTGAAAAAGAAAGAGATGGAAAGGAAGAAAGAGGAGGGAGAAAGTGTGTCACATTGGCAGACAGAAAGAATCTTTGACAAAGCGGATACATTAAAAATAGATAAAAAGGAATATGTTTACCTTTTCTTTTCACTAAGCTTTCTTCTATTGTCTTTACTTATACATCCACCCGCCTACCCTCCCACACACACGCTAAGAAATAATTGTATTTTCCCAAATGTTTAAGGTAGCCGAGGAACCAAATTTCAATTGGTGAAATGACAATACGGTCTCGTAATTTTTTCAATTTTTTATATGTAATATAAATATATATTGGTTCTGTAAATAAATAACCTGAATTAAATTGAGGCTAAGTCAATTTTAATATTTATTTTTTAATAATTAATATTAATAGGATCTCCTTTGGGATTTTACTATCAAGCAGCTTCCATTTGGATAGATAGATAGATAGATAGATAGATAGATAGATAATGAACCGATTTAGATAGATAGATAGATAGATAGATAGATAGATAGATAGATAGATAGATAGATAGATAGATAGATAGATAATGAACAGGTAGATAGATAGATAGATAGATAGATAGATAGATAGATAGATAGATAGATAATGAACAGTTTAGATAGATAGATAGATAGATAGATAGATAGATAGATAGATAGATAGATAGATAGATAGATAGATTTCGATCAACGCAAACATATATACTGCTTATATATATGAATAAAAGGAACGAGAATACTCATGCAGAAATTAGTCATTGTGAATTGAGGGACTCGATACACCTTCACAAACTAATAAGCTTCAAAATGTATTTATGCACGTACCAGTATCGACGCAGTTGATGACTTTCAGAAATGTCTGAATTCTCAAAGTCATTTGGTATATATCTATCGCTTGATTGGTTCTTTCGATTGGCCGACACATGGAATCAGGTTCAGTGACTGATTAGAGACGTAATTGATCACTACAATGGACAGGCTTTTTCTGGTTTCTTTGTCCTGTAGGTCCCGCCATTTAGCTGAAGTCTAATTAAGTTCAACATACGTTCACACAGTTCAGAACGGTACGTGACCATTATGTATAACATATAAAATAACATATATGTATGTGTGTGAGTGTTTGTGTGCGTGTGTGTGTGTGTTTAGTGTGTGTCTATGCATGCAATAAAAATAATATATGTATATTAGTGATAACATAACATATATATATTAACATAATATATAATAATGATAAAATAACATATACATAATAGCCATTATAGACATAATCAATAAAACAAGATGTATACAATATAAATAATATAAAATAACATATATAATAAAACGTATATATAATAATTATAATGTATGACAATGATAAATGACATATATACATATATATATATATAGATTAATATATATAAATAATAAAATATCATATATATATATAATTTAATATTATACGTATAATAATAAAATAACATATATAACAGAAGTAATATTTGTAATTCATAAAAGAATATTTATATATAATAAAAATAAAATATAAAAACATATATAATAATAACAGTATCACACACACACACACACACACACACACACACACACACACATACATATATATATATATATATATATATATATATATATATATATATATATATATATGAATAAAATGATGAGAGAAAACTTTGTCATTTGCCTTCATAAATTCCCACAGAGGAAGAAATGTGTTGACTAGAAATAGTTTTTCCTCTTTTCTCATTTTATTTTATTTTTATTTATTTTTATTTTTTTATTTTTTTTTTTTTTTTTTTTGTCAAAGATTAAATAATAACTTAAAGCAACTGAAATGTGGTTCTACTGAATGATGCTGCGGATATCATGAAAGAAGCATGTGAGTAATGATGATGTTTTGGAAAGGATGGAAACGAAAAGGAAATACTAAACATCAGGAAAGATGGTCCTGGAACATGTAATGTGAAAAGAGAGATTGGAAAATTTGATACGCTCAGTTCAGATATGTGGGAATGAGAGACAGGAGAATGAAGCGAGTAACTTAGAGTGACAAGAAGAGACTACAAATAAACTTTAAGAAAACTGAGCGCATGGTCATCAGCAAAAGATACAACACAAAATGCCAAATACAGGTGTGGGATAACTGAATCAAACAAGTCCAAGAATTTAAGTACCTAGGAAGTGTTCTAACAGGAGATGGAAAGTGCGACACGGAGATCCGAAGGTGAATTGGCATGGCAAAGGACGCGTTCCAGAAGATGAGCAAAATACTAACACACAGGAAAATCTCAATAGAAACGAAGAAAAGAGTGCTAGACTGCTACGTGATGTCAGTTCTTCAATACGGCAGTGAATGCTGGACACTATCATCGAAAATGAGGACAACACTGGAAGCGGCCGAAATGTGGTTCTACAGAAGGATGCTACGGATATCGTGGACTGAGCATATAAGCAACGACTAGGTGTTAGAAAGAATGGCAACAAAAAGGAAATTGATGCTAAGCATCAGGAAGAGACAAGTGAAGTTCCTAGGACATGCAATGAGGAAGGAGAGCCTGGAGAACCTGATACTGACTGGTCAAATAGAAGGAAGGAGAGACAGAGGAAGGCAGCGGATAACATATTTGCAGGGCCTGATCAGGTGGATGACGGAACGGGGGTTGCCAGGAACAACAGGAGCAAACATACTAAGAGCCAAAAGGGATAGAGAGACATGGAGAGCCATGATCGCCTGCGCCCCGAAAGGACACGGTGCATTGAAGAATATAAGTTTTATCTGCAAATGCTTTACATTCTGTTTTCCTAAATTATATTAGATGCACGTATATATAGACATTTGGTATGTGCGCTAGTGTGCGTGCGTGCGTGCGTGTGCATGCATGCGTGCAATTAATATGTGTGTATGAAATAGTACATGCACACGTGTGTATGTGTGGGGGTGTAACTCGTATAAATCGGAATTTCAACTTAGTCCAGCTTGACGTTGTTACCGTCACAGAGAGAAACCAAACCATTGTAATTGTAAATATATAGGATTAGGGAGACGTTTTTAGTGCGTGTTACAGTTGAAAAGTAGGTGAAATCTATATTATTCATTGACACAAGTCATCAGTCAGTTAAGTGTCATACGTGATGCACGCTTTCGTAAGAGACATGATTGACTGGATAGAATAGGTCGCCATTGCTTTCTGCGGTAGACTGGTTGCCAGCCAAGCCTATAGGACCCAATCTTTCCTATTATTTAACCAACAACTTGAAGGAAGAGACGGATTAATACCTTTCCCAAGAATATTTGTGCGTAAGTGAATGCAAGGAATTCAACTGAAATTCGAACTCGGCAACTCGATTTGTCGTTCCGAACCGATATGCACTGCACCACAACACACATTCTGACTGAGTGATTGACACAAGACGTGACTGATTGGCACAAGATGTGACAGAAATTAGATAGAAGATATAAATTTAGTAGCACAAATACTTAATCTCTAAAACTCAGAGACATTTAAGAGCCCTTCGTTCGGACAACATTATAAGCATTTATAATGAGAATTAATTCTCATATTCTAAATCAAATATAATATCATTCAGTCACTTAAGTGCCATACGTGAAACACGCTTGGGCGATCATGTCTCGAAAGAGACATAACTGACTGGGCAGATTCTCCCGCAGTATGTTGCCATTGCTTTCTGCGGTAGACTGGTTGCCGGCCAAGGCTATAGAACCCAATCTGTCCTGTTATTTAACCCATAACTGGAGGGAAAAGACGGATTAATACCTTTCCCAAGGGTATTTGCGCGTAAGTGAATACAATGAATTCAACTGGAATTCGAACTCGGCTCCCCGATTTCTCGTTCCGAGCCGATATCCACTGGACCACATCGCACATTTGTATTTATTCCTGGCCACTGACAATCCGTTCCGTTCTAATTTTAAACCACTTTTAAAAGAATTTTTCATGCGGTTTTATATTAAATTGATTTATAGTGCAATAAAAATCATTGGCAATGCAATAAAATGATACATAAAATGATACTGATTTTCCATATTCTCTAACGATAGCATATGTTTAGATTAATAAAACATGCTTCTTACGACAAATTTTAATGTGGAAATATGAATGTGACCTGGACACTAAAGACAAGACTAAAAATGATTAACGCAATATCTGAGGTATAACAAATTAAAAGAGCAAAATCTTGAAAATATTTTCTGTGAATTTCTTCTGGATCAGAGAAGTTAATCTACATCTGATAATTGTTTATAAAATTTTACTAGTTCGACTCGGTTCACGAAATCCAAACGCCTAATTATGAGTAGAATACGGACACACAAAACAACTAGGTAAGAAGATATTATATAAAAATTTTACTCCACAAATATTTAAAAAAACGAGCCGAAAAACAACACCTCTTCAGTTCAGATGTGAATAAAAAATAATTTTATATATGAAAAATTTACTCTCATATCGCTATACAAGACGTTATTAACATAATGTTTCATATGTCACTAGACACGGTGTTTAGTGATCATTTCTATCTCGGGTTTATATTAAAAATATCTTATTTAAACGTGTTTTTGACTGTATTCGAACACCGACCGTTAACTAAGATGAGAAATCATATCTTAGCTATGAAAATCTCTTTTTTCTATCCTTTTTTTCGTTTTTAAAGATAAAGAGTCAAGAACTAAAAATGCACATAAGTTTCCTTTGCTATAAGCGTAATGAAAACATCTGAAAGGTAACATGAATATAAAATTGGTAATTTCACTTTCAATGGTTCTGCATTGATAATTTTAAAAAATCATAACCTTTTGCGCTTTTAAAACTTGATATTTAATCTATTCTATCATATTCAACTGTGAAAAATTTTTTGTGCTGTCATGTCATAGTTTATCTAGATTAAATCCGCCATGTTGAAAAATGCATTAGGAGAACGATCAAGGGCTAGTCTTTGATATTTTTTGTGAATTAATTTTTTGCTCAGCATCTATTTCTAACGTACTGATTTTATCACGATAATAGCAAAGATTTTTCAGCCACTCAATAGCATATATTATGAAAGGTTCTATTTTATGAGTGAAAGTCACTTTCCCACCACCGTAAAGTTGCCTCCCTGTGCCTTTACTATAAATACTTTTATGGTAATTTCTCAGTTGAGGCCTTCGATATGGTACTAAGATTTTTTAAATTTTTAAGTACAGTATTAAACTGACGACGAGGCAATATCAACCCAGTTTCGAAAAATTGTTTGCTGACGTATGATAACATGCAGTACGGGTTAACATTATATATATATATATATATATATATATATATATATATATATATATATATCAAGCGATTAATTTCGAATATTCTCATCTGAGAAATAGTCTATTTCGGCAGATGGAGATGTCAGTCTTCTGTCTTGTCAACACTGGTATGGATTGAATTCCTGTCTAAAGTACGATTTCATCAGATGGAAGGCACGAGACCAGTGTCAAGGAAGGTTCTACAATTTTTTCAGACGAATGCACGAGACAAGGGCAAGGGGAGGTTGAAATGTTTTTGTCTTAATGATAAAAAGTTACGTAAAAATCAAACTCGAATATTAACGTTATGCCATTGATTTGGATTTGTACGAAAAAAAGGCGGGGCGTTAAGAATAACATTAAAACATAAATGAATAGAAGTAATGGATAAATGGACAGGAATATAAGTGGGCGTCTTAGAGAGAGTTGAGTTTATAAAAATATAAACGGTAGATGCATAGAGGTTAAACACAAATTCATTTTCTGATTCAGTAGTTGGCTTTGATTTTTGTATTTTATTATCCTATTTTTTTATTCTAAGTAACACATATCTCTAAAACTATTATCAGTACGTACAGAATCTATAACCTTCCAAACTATTTGTGGGCTTAGGCTTTTCTTCTTCAACTCCCTAAAAGCTGTCTGATGTTTCAGTTTAGACAATATATATATATATATATATATATAGGAAAGAATATTAATAAAAAGTTTTGAATTTAAAAATGTACTTTTTTAAGTATATATAATATATATATATATATATATATATATAAATATATATATATAAATATATATATATATATAAATATATATATATAAATATATATATATATATATATATATATATATATATTAGCACTGTTTACGCGTCGTTCTTCACCAATTAATTGAACACTCTTGGCTATTAACGTTTGTTTACATTATCTATATCTGCGTTCCTCCGCCGTGCACTGATTCTTAACGCAGAATTTCTGACTGATGTCAAAACGATAGGGTTTCAATGACATGAAACAATCGGATGTCTAGCCGTACTGATGAGCTGTAATACAGCCACACAAGACTATCTGGGAATTACTATATATATATACTTAATACATACAATCCTAAGCACACATAGAATATGACACATACACATGTATTTATATTTGATGTAAAATCCTATGAAAAAAAAGAAAGATGGAAAACGTGAAAAAGTTAAAAGAAAGCATGAAACAGAGAACAATAAAAAAGAGACATAAAATGTGAATGAAAAGTTTAGAGTGAAATGAAGAAATGATTGGAAGGCAGATGTATGTATGCATTCATATAGTTGAAATGTTTACATCTAATAGTTTTTTAAATGTTTAATATCTTAAATGTTTACATCTAATAGTTTTTTAAATGTTTAATATCTTAAATGTTTACATCTAATAGTTTTTTAAATGTTTAATATCTTAAATGTTTACATCTAATAGTTTTTTAAATGTTTAATATCTTAAATGTTTACATCTAATAGTTTTTTAAATGTTTAATATCTTAAATGTTTACATCTAATAGTTTTTTAAATGTTTAATATCTTAAATGTTTACATCTAATAGTTTTTTAAATGTTTAATATCTTAAATGTTTACATCTAATAGTTTTTTAAATGTTTAATATCTTAAATGTTTACATCTAATAGTTTTTTAAATGTTTAATATCTTAAATGTTTACATCTAATAGTTTTTTAAATGTTTAATATCTTAAATGTTTACATCTAATAGTTCCCTTAGCGATGGAATAGGGAATGCATGGTGTACTGCAAAGATTTTTTGTGTCTCACTCCTTAAATTATAACCAGAGGAACAATTATCTTTTTTTTTTTCAAATTTCGTCTTATTTAGTCAAAAATTTTCAGCAGCCAGTCGTCTGTATACAAAAATAGCTGAAGCTGCTATGAGAATAATTACATGACAAATCATTATAGGCAAGAAAGAAGAAAGATTTATTTTAGAATCTTTTCTTATTGGTGCTTTTATTATACTTGAATTTCTAGTTGCATCTCAGACAATAAAAACACTGAATTGTTTTTCTATTTTAATTACAATTACAACGCTATATCTTTTTACTTTAAATTTTTACTGTCTGAATTTAATTTGTACAACTAACATTTTCTATCAAGAAATAGTTATAGAAGTATACAAGTTTGAAATAAATTGAAATCAAAGTTCACGAATCAATTTTTTACAATATTAGACATATTCTACAAGTGTCTTTAAAGTTTACTCATTTGTTTATATCTTTTCAACGCATAACTACAGCAAAGTGTTTCTATGTTTAAAAGGCAAAAACAGATTTAATGAAATGCTTTCCAGAATGATCAGAAAATGAAATGTATCTCTTTTCTTTACTTACATGAAAAATGCTATTTATGGCAAAGATATTCACTCTTATTGTTTCTTTACTTGGGTTGGATTCAGACGATATACTTTAGTACGAGTTGTAAGAAAAAGAAAGAATAGCAGACATTTTGGGGTTTGGAAATAATTATATAATAAAAGTAATTTATTAATGACTAACATTTTAATGAGTGAATATTTTTTCAAATAAGACATTTCAAAAGGCATTATGTATAATATGAAACAGTTTTTGTTTTTTATTAATTTTTATAGAGTAAATCATGAATTATTTTCATAAAAAATATTTTAGAATTTTGATTTTCTTTATTAAGCAATAAATGACATTACAGCTTACCCTATTGAGAATAATTAAAAACTGCTTTAATGTGTTTCATTTTATAAAATATAATAAAAAAGTGTGTTTTAGTGAATTCCTTTTAAAACCTTTTCCGCTTTACATGATACTATAATTAACGCCTTTTTAAATGTCTTTTTTCAAAAAATATTCACTAATTAAGGTTATAATCCTTTCATTCGGTTGTAAACAAAGTTATGCATTTCTGGTGCTGAGTTGCCCCAGTCTTGAGTTGTTCTGGCGCTCAGTCGGCGGTCCTCAGTGGGCTCTTTTGAACTGTCCTGCTCACGATCTATTCAACCTCTACAGAGAGGGTATTTTATGAAAGATAAGAACCCATCTAAGATATATTATCGGTGCGTGTAATCTTAACAATATAAACTATGCAGATGAAACTCTGGTGGTGGCTGACACGGAAAGAAATTCTAGTGAACGAAACAAGATCTAGATTTAAAATTCAAATGTTTATCACTGACTCATTGATTTTGTTAGAAATTAAAAAGACTCGAATTTACAAACTTTGCTTAGCACACAAGTAAAAACGAAACCAAAACAAAACTCATGAAATTTTACACCTTGATGCGAAATGGTTTTTGGCCAATAGAAAACATCTAGGAAACATCTAAAAACAAAATTCAAATAATCTTCAATTATCAGAAACAAATTCTTTTACGGACCGTTTCGCGAGCCGACGTGAAGTTTGTTCGTCTTTTATTTTGTTTGTTAGGGCTTGAAAAAGTCATTTTGGAATTCATTCCCGGATTTGAGTCCGGCCTTTCTGTTAGACGACGAACAAATTTTAAGCTGTCAATATCAAGCATATGTAGAAGGTTCAGTCAGTTAAGTGTCATTCGTGATACGTGATACATGATTAGACGATCGTGTCTCTTTCGAAACATGACTGACTGGGCAGATGATTACCACGAAGCAGGTTGCCATTACTTTCTGCGGTAGACTGGTTGCTGAACAAGGATATAAAACCCAATCTGTTTTGTTATTTAACCCATAACTGGAAGGAAGAAACGAATTAATACCTTTCCCAAGGGTATTCAAGCGTAAGTGAATGCACGAAATTCAACTGGAATTCGAACTCGGCTTCTCGATTTCTTGTTTTGAGTCAATATCCACTGCACCACAACGCACATCCGTGTAACAAAGGATTGATAATGTGACACTGAAATCCAAACACGCATTGGAAAAACCAAAGAGGCATTGCAAAAGCTAAAGAAAATGCTGAAAACATTATTTCGTTAGAAACAAATAAAAGAATATTTAATTTCTTTTTATACGGCAGTGAAAGTTCCCTAAAAATTAAGATAAAACTGCTGGTAGCAGATATGTGACTCTACAGTAAGATGCTAAAATATCTATGGAAGGATGAGTAAGCAACAAGGAAGTCTAAAAGAATGGTAACAAAATAAACACGTACTCCGATTCGGTAAGAGACAGCTGAAATTTCATAGTAGCATAATTAAGAAGAGATTAGAAAACTTTACCTTGACAGAGCATACTGAGGACAAGCAAAGAAGATGACGACAGAGAGTTATCTACTTGATGTGCTTGTGCGAGTGGATGGTAGCAGTCTTTGCAAACGTAGAAAAACTTCTAAGGGTAAAAAGAAATACGAGGTTTTGGATGGCAAATGATCATCCATGTCTTGCAGACTAATAAAAGAAGTCTTAATATTAATAAAAAGTGTTTTCATTTGCTATTCACTCTCCCTCATCTCTAGACTACACTAAAAGAATATATTTATCGTATTCACTCGTGTCTGCAGAAATTACAGTTACGTTATAATATTTTCGAGATCCTATGAAAAGCCTTGGTCTGTTTAAAAGCAACATGATAAAAATTGTCATGAACGGAGAGCAAGGAGACAGAAGAAATGGAGAGACAGAAATTACACGTTACTCGAGAGGCAATACAACACATGTGTCAGTGATGTGTTTGAGTCATTCAAATTTAAATGCCAAAATACCACGCCCCTTTCCTTTTTTCTTTCTTGCACCATTTCCTTTTTTCACTTTTGATTTTATATTTTTCTTCTTTTTCTATTCACATTTCCCTTTTTTATTTTAATTTAATTCCTTATTTTTACATTTAAATTGTCTCATTCCCTTACTTGTCCTTTTCATTTTCTTCGACTGACCTCTTCTTGATGATTTTCTTCCCGTTGTTCTCTTTTTGTTATTTTCTATCTTTTTTTTAAAAAAAAAAGTTTTTTTATTTTCATACACGTTTTTCTTATATTTCTCATTTTCTTATAAGGTTTTTCGCTTTTCTTCTTTGTTCCCATTCTCTTCTTTCTTCCATTTGCTTTTATTAAAGCTAGCTAAATACTACGAGAAGCCAAATGAAAAGAAAAACAAAAAAGAATATTAAGAAAAATCCAACTTTGCAAAAGGCTATTTGCTTGCCTTTAAAATCAGCAACCAGAATATTGACTCCTTACTCGGTTACGAACAACGATTGTTATCGATGATGCATCTATTTCATTCGCCATCGTGACCGTGTTCTTTGTCTTTCTACGTTTTATGCGCTTATTATTTCTTCCTGATCTTTTTAAATTATTTTTTTTCACATTTCTTTTTCTTTTTACTTTTTAATTTCGTTTTACATTTTGTCCTTCCTTTCAAATTCCTTTTCATCTTTTCTTCTAATTCCTTTGTCTTTTCCATTCTTATTTCACATTTCTTGTCCCCTTTCTAGATACTTTTCATATACTGATTTGTATCGTAATAAATATTAGACTTGCATACGTGTTTTATACACGAAATTCCACGACTGTTATAGGAAAAGAGTATTTTTTTCATTTTTCTGTTTTGTCTTTTTCGTCATTATGGATTAATACTTTCCCAAGAGCATTTGTGCGTTAGTGAATGCAACGAATTCAACGAGTTCGAATTCCTTTTGACTTTGTTGTATCCCCTTACGCGCAAATACCCTTAGAAAACGTATTAGTCCCTCTCTTCTTCTTCCAGCTATAGGTTAAATAGCAAGACAGATTGGGTTTCTTAGCCTTAGATGGCAACCAAACATCTCAGAAAGTAATGGCAAACTACTGCAGAAAAATCTCCTGCTCACTCAGTCATGTTTCTTTCGAGACATGATCGTCTAAGCGTGTCTCACATATGGCACTTAACTGACTGTCATTATTATTAGCATTATTAAAATGTCAATATTATTATTAGTAGTAGTAATTTTTTTAGTTCGCATATTATGTTTTTTTTTTTGTTTTTTTGTATCTATACCACCAATCCCTTCTAAAACAAAAGCATAAATATACATTTTAATCAAATGTGTAGAAGTATGTCTACTTCACGTTGAAATACCGCTTCACGTACGATTAAGCAAAGTTGACCCAGGTCAGTAGTAAGATCGGTGACCGCTTGGGAATACCAGGTGCTGTAACCTTCAGATCTAGGCCAGACTATGTCTCCTGCTGGTAACACGGAATCCAGTACTGCCTGCCACGTGTCGGGTTGTCGATGACTAAACCAGCGCCCCCACTTGGTGAAAGATCGGTGAAGAGAGTGGTGTAGACACACAGCAGAACAAAAAACAAGACCTGTTAAAGGAAGGAAGAGCTTTTATGAGCCAACAGCGAGCTACACAAGCAAACCAGCTATGGTTTGCTTGTGTAATAGTCTTAACATTTCAACACGCATTGCCAAGCGTGGTGTGTACGATAAATCCCCTGAACTAACGGACACGAAAATAGTGAATGTATATCCCTGAATGGATTCCACAGGCGAGAATAAAAGAAAAAATCTGATTTAGAATAATTGCAGATTCTTGGCCACGACTTCTAAGCCGTAAAGAGCCTCAATATATTACAAACTTGGCATTTTTGATTTATAATAAAAATCGGATGTGTGAGCGAGTAAAATTGTAGACAGAACAAAAAGGCAACATAAATAAGAAAAAAAATAGTTCGATAATCTACAATTTTTATCATCACACATATTGTAGATTGGAAGAACTATTTAAAATTACATAGCAATCCGGTGGTGTCCATTTGTATGTATATAATGTAGGTGGTTATTTATTTTGGTAGATATTACATGTGTCTGCGTGATGTGTGTCAAATATTAGTGTGTTTCCAAATATATTTAATGCTTATAAAAGTCCCACAGCATGTATTTAAACACTAGCTTTAAGATATTTTTGCATCTCAGCAACAAAATATTGTTGTGCTTCGTGTTGCCTATTCTTAGATTCTTCTTGCAATTTACTCGTGCAACTAGACTGGCAACCAAGCCTTACTCTTTAACTGGTAAAATAAGCACATGTAACTGCTATTTCTCTATTACTTTCTTTTCTCGCACTTCCCACCTGGGGTATAACTTTCCCCAGTCTATTTCTCAAATATAAGGAGATTTTCCAGCATCCATAAAGATGAACCAATATTACCTAACATTTCAACCCTACTTTTCTTTGAATCTAACAAAATATTCTATTTTTTTAATACTTTATTTAGTTTTGAGAGGTAACTTTCACTATTCTGATGAATCTTTGGATTTCGGTGTCATATTTCTATCGTCTGTTAAAACACCTTCATGAGATTAAATTTTCTTGATGTGTTTTCAATTTGTAATTGGCATATTAGACTGTTCTCATTTCGTTTTGCTTAAAATTTATTTGAACCGTTTTCATTTCTTCTTTTATTTTGGTTGTTATTTTTTAAATTCTGGAACGATTTTTAATTCTATAAGGTTGGTCTCATTATAAAGGTTCAATACGACACACGCTTGTCTTATGTTCTTTTCTATTTTTGTCTATTTACGGAATCCTTTTTCTTTCCATATGCAGGTTATTTGCTCCCACTATACGTTCTGGAATATTCCAATTTTCCACAACAAAATATGCTTACTTAGTAGTTCTTTGCGTCGCATTTTATCAAATGCTTTTGCATAATCTAGAAATCATAAGTAAACATCCTTCTGAAATTGTATTGCTCTTTCGGATATCCTTCTGACAATAAATATCGCATTCCTTATACCAGTATTTTTGACCACCACATTGTTCTTACTATTTCCGGTTCAATTCTTCTGCTTGCTCTATTTTTCAGAATTCAGCTCGTTGGTTTCATTCTGGCTTCTTACACAGATCTTCCGGTATATCAACACTGTAATTTATTATTTCTGTAACTTTGCCAACATTTAGGTTATCTAAGACTGCCAACTTCTCTATTAAGATCCCATCTAGTCCTTTATGGTTTGTACCTGTATAAATTTGCCAGTGCTGGTTTTGATCCACATTTTCATATTTCTGGTTTTTCTATATTTTTTGTATTGCTAGTTTTCCGCCTTCGTTGTTGAAATTTACTCCAATGTAGTTGTTCTTCTTTTAAACAATTTTTCTTACTGTCAGCGTTCTCGTTTTGATTTTATTCAGCGTGTCTATGCTTCATTTGTCGTCAATGTTTTTTTTTAAATTTTTATAAATACCTACTTTATCTATGATGTTCAGTACACTTTTCATTGATCCATTTCTCTTTTACATGTTTTAATTTGTTTCTAATTACTTTTCCTTGTGCCCCATATTCTGTAACATGCATTACTACCGTTTACCGTCTCATTTTCTTTATGTCCAATATTTCTTATGTCACCCAATATTTTCTTGTGTTATTAAAAACATTCTTGTGTTTATAATAATTATTCATGGTAAATTCATTCCAACCTCATAAATATATATATATATATATATATATATATATATATATATATATATATATATATATTACGGAAATTAACGAAGATTAACGAAACTACTTATAAACAACCGACAATTTCAATTTGAAATGTTTTGTTTGAACATTATTTTTGATCGATACTCGTGTTGAGGTAGGTATTCTTTTTATTATCAAACAGTATTATATATTTATTTCTACCGGTCTGATTATTTACGACATTTTTTTTTTTTTTTTTACGAAAGTGTGTGTCATTTGGCAGAATTCGTACCTATGTGGACAGGGGCCGCAGGTTTGAATCCTGCCCAATGACACATTTTCGTAACAAAAATTTATCGTAAATAATCAGGTAAAAGAAATAAATATATAATACTGTTTGATTATAAACAGAATATCTACTTAAATACGAGTATTGATCAAAAATAATTTTCAAACAAATCATTTCATATATATATATATGTGTGTGTGTGTTTGTGTGTGTGTGTGTGTGTGTGTGTGTGTGTGTGTGTGTGTGTGTGTGTGTGTGTGTGTGTGTGTGTCCGGTTGTCTGGTTCTGAGTAATATTCAATTAAGTTGTAAATTTTTATTTGTAGTTTATATTGAAATTATGTTCACCAGAATTTAGTTGCAGTCTCCTGGAGAGTACACATAAACTGGAGTGATAAATATTTGAATAAAATTAGTCAGCAAAATGTCTCTGCCACATTGACTTGTGACTTCTTGCTAGCATAAATGACGACGGCTTCCATACGTCTATTCAATTGAATTCCAATCTATTCGTCTTTCAATACATCTATTGAATTCCATCCAAAAGACTTGTTATGGTTTTCAGGTATTTCGGGCAGTAACGCACGCTGCAATCATCAGACATAGGCGATACCTTCTAGATTTCAACACTTTCAGAAATCGAACTTGATGAAATTCAAATTTAGGTATTATACTCAGAAACTTAACGTTAGATTCACCTTTGTTTATATATATATATATATATATATATATATATATATATGAAATGATTTGTTGGAACATTATTTGTTATCGATACTCATATTTAAGTAGATATTGTT